>VDFB02261083.1:0-25938 GCA_007258455.2 Sequoia sempervirens | reverse complement strand
CTACCTAAACTCTAACCAAGGCGCCAATTTAGTTAAGTCAAGGAACCAATGTAGGATGAGGATCAAAGACAAGTTGAGTTTCCTAACTAGACTGATGAGCTAGGAGGACTCTCTGTAGGACAAAGGATAAGATGATAGGACTAGGTTCAATGATAGATTTTGTTGACGCTATGATTTTTCTAGAGTGTAGATGGTAGACCTATCCTAAAGTTTGTAAAACTGACTTCCCTAGAAGTTTAAATCTAAAGGTAATATGTACTCAAAGATGAACATAAAAATCAGAATCAAGACAACTATGGTAATGACTAAATGATACCTAAAGGATGCAAAAATTGAGCAAATCATTTTAGGTTTTTGTCTAAGGAAAAGTAAGACAGATCAAACACTGGTATGACAGTGATGACTGGACAGTGACCATGAATTCTGGTTTTCTAATAATCTGGCAAATGCGTCGCAGAATTTATCAAATGCGGTTATGTTTCATAGTTATGGCTTTTTGTCAATCAGTTGTGTGTTTCCGGTAAAGTTCAGTGTCTGAATTTGGTAGATGTGGTTAAGTTTCTCATAGATGCGACTCGTAATGATAGTTACGAATTAGATTGTAACAGATGCAGTTCTCCTAAACTTACGCACTGGTAAAATTTCTGTGACTGTGGAAAATGTGTCGTTTGAGACCGTAGTTGCGGTTCACCTTGTCAGATGCATCATAGAATATCACAAGTGCGATTTTCAAAGATAGATGTGGTTTTTGATAGAGAAAATGCGAGCTAATCTAGCATATACGACTCTAAGGTAAACATATGCAACTCAACAGAACAATTGTGACTTTTTGGTGAATAGTTGCGACTTTGTTGTATTTTCAGTGAATTGAGATATAAACTGATGCTATTTTTTGTAATCAAGTTCTGGAAAACAAAGAAAATCATAAGACAAAGTGTTTTCAATTTGATTTTGGACTCAAAGAACATTTAATTTGATAACAAACAAGCACATCCTAGGCTATGAAGGATAGTATTTACTGAGTTCTCACTTGGGTTTCCCCAACTACACTTATTCAAGGTGGATGATTAGTAGCTTGACCCCTTTGGCTCCCCTCCACGGCTCATTAACGTCATTCGGGGCAGCCAAGCTACAATACCCATGAACATCCCATGGCATACCTTCATCTCTACACATGAACCGTAAGAATATGAGACGACTTCATAGGTCCGACCTGCTGCACCAGTAAATAGAAGGATTTTGGACACTAAAAAAAAACGTGTTTAATTAGGGCATTCCATTCATAGGGCATGATCCATGTGGCGAGAGTCCCCTTTCGGATCCATCTCGTCGAAACCATACGTGTGATTCTTGGGCTTTCCCCAAGAATCCACTTTTATATACTGGCTAGAAGTCCCTCGAGTTCAGGGTGCTATTGGTCTGAGTCATCTTGGGGTGAGTAATTTTTCCCACCAGAATAGGCCCAAGTTCTAGAGTTGGTAACCGTTTCTCTTACACCCAGGATCGCACGGATGCACAAGGGGAGAGGATACTTCGATGTACCAAATCATGAGGGTAATTACACAGTTGTGCTTTCGCACCAAACACAGTAGAAACTTATTATTTTTAATCCAAATGAAATATTTGCTACACTACCAAACAATCTATTTTAAAAATTTAACTAGGGTCTTCGACATGCGTTCTGCAGAAAGATTCATTAGTAGTTTTCATTATTGTCTTCGTCAATCGTCCTGCAAAAACTTGTTAACTCCTCAAGACACATGCTGAAAATAGAAGATTAGTGAAAATAAAAAAATGAAAGGAAACTATAAATTAAAAGTCTAAAACGTAAAAATATACCAGTCGGATGCGTCATTTTCTCTGTCAAATGCGTCGCGGTATTTTAACAGTCAGTTGCGGCTCGAAAAATGACAGATGTGTGATTCCTTTTCAGATGTGTCATTTCCATTCACAAATGCAGTCAAGAATTTCAATTGCATCATTTCATCCAGCTGATGCGTCTCCGAATGTCAATTGCGGCGTTTCGTCAAGCAGATGTGTCGTTCTGTACAAAAACCTGCAAAATGAAATAAAAGTCTATGGATACGCGAAGATGGTTTCTTCACGTCGGGTTAACCAAATGTAACATCTAGAAAATGTAGAGAAACAAATCAGAGAAAACATGCAATGCAATCTAAGCTAAGAAATAGAGAATAAAGGAAAGCCAAAACATAAATAAACTAAAAATTCTCACCCAATATGTACGTAATTCCATGTATCATCTCGATTGCGCTTCTCATTTTTCCATTGTAGTATAATTTCCCTCATATTTTCAAAGGTTCATGCAAGTATAGCCTATGATAGTGATTTAGCAAAACATCAAAGATTCAAGAAAGTTGCTCCAAAAAGTCATAAGATTTCAGGAGAGATTGGAATGATGAAGGATAGATCAATTTATAGAAAATTGATCATTCGAATGACATACCAGGATCGAAAGATCAACGAACGTTTGAGATTGACTGATTAGACATGCATTATGATAACTTTTAGTAGCGACATGAGTGATATAAATTAGAAATAGAATTAAAGATTAAATAAATGCTTTAATCTTCAAGTTTGGTATTCGAAAACAGAAGAATTATCTTTGGATGACAAAGATAAAGATTGATTAAAGCAACTCTTTGTTTGAATGCACACACAAGGTTTAATTAATTAAATAAGAATATTTAATTAATTTGCATGTACACGCAATTGAGTTAGCACTGGATGATTGAATGATTTGACGAAGAGATTACTTGAGAAAGCCACTCAGACATTAAATCAAGAGTTAACCGAGCGATTAAAATAGATCTTTGAGTCGAGTAAAAGTGAATACTTAGATAATTTGCACAATTATCTAAATATAGAGGAATGCGTTAAAATAGGATTTATGAATTAAATAATTCATTTAATTCAAGATTTGATATTTGAATAATAATTAAATAAATAAGATTTATTTAATTAAGTGATGAAGGGATTTAAATGAATAATTAAATAAATAAAGGATTTATTTAATTATAGTTGAAATATGATAAAGGTAAATTAAATAAGAATTTATTTAATTGAAGAAGAAGGATAAGGTTAATTAGTAACATAATTAAATAAAAAGCATTTATTTAATTAATCAGATGGAATAAAGAAAAGTGTGAATTAATTAAATAATTAGATTATTTAATTAATAGAAGAAATGAAGACCTTAGAGAATAATTAAATAATTGACATTATTTAATGATGACCATGGAAGGAATATGAATTATTAAGAATATTGAAGTCGCAGGCTTAAACCAGATTTCGGTGTCTACAGTAGCAATTTGGTATTAAAGTTGGTATTATTTATTGCTTTATGTAGTTCTGTGGAGAGTTTTTCACTAAGGAAATTTTTTCCTACAGAACTGTGGAATTGATGACATGTGTCAAATCATTGGCTAAAAAATTTTGCAGGACCCTATTGGAGGTCCCACCAATTCCACATGTCAAAGTTTGAAGCATTCCATCATTCCATGGATCCTTTTAAGGTAAGCCCATAATTTCCCTATGAAATTGTGGGAAGAGGACATATGGAAAAGTTTCAAAGGTTATACTATCATTTTGGCCTAATGGGTACCACGTGACATCATCTTCTTTCCTTTTTTCCATTCTATAACCCATTTTTCAGTGGATTTTTCTTGAGGCCGCAAAAGCATGGAAATCTACCACATGTCCAAAAGTGACTATTGCTCCTAATGGTGTGCCTTTTGCTGAGTTGTAAAGGTAGTCTTACATGGAAAATTTCTATTGATTGTAGATATTTCAACACATTTCAAAATATTTCAAACTAGTTTGATCTATTGCAACTGAAAAAATTTCTTTTACTCAAAGATCAATGACTCAAATTTAAACTCATGAGATGGGTAGGTGCGTACTCTGGCTCACACGAGCTAAGAGTAATGACATAAAAGATGGCTTTAAGGCTAGAAATTATTATTTTTCTACATAAAATATATAGTTCAAGCAATTGAACTATTCACCTAAGCATCCTAAGCATCAAGAGAGAAGAATTTATAGAATTCTAGAGCTTTTTATAGCAATTAGGATTTTTGAAGTGCTAAAACCAATAAGAAAAAATCTCAATTCACTATCATAAATCCTATAATTATCCTAAAATGTGTTCTAGAGTTTCAAATTAAACTAAGGTATCTCCTATCATAAATCGATTTGATTCACCCTAGAAGTTGTGTAAAATTATTGAAAAACCCCATAACCCACTGGTAAATCTCTAGTTTTTGAATTAAACTTAATTCATGAGTCCACCTAGAAGTCTACATGCTTCTTCATCCCCAAATAGGGCCTTGCATGATGAACTAGTTTCACAATAACCTAGATCATATACTTATAAAATTAAGGTCCATGGTCCTAGTGCTACCAATGGTTTAGTTGATGAGGCCCATGAGTACAAAGATGCAAAAATTCCTATGGGAGGATGGTCACTATTTTGCCACTAGTATGGAAAAAGGAATTTGCTTGCTCCAATTTCAAATGTATGGAAATATGACCTAGGAAAATTGGTTGTGCTCAATTTCTTCATGGACATAGATTTGCTCAGATCCATGGTTGCTAATTATGAGGATAAGATTAGGGAAATAAGGTTTGTAAATGATGTGATTATGGTTACAATTGATAAAACATCCATCTCTAAGATTTTTAAAGTCAACCTAGATTCATGAAAACCCATTGGCTTTGATACTTTCAAGAAAAGATATCAATAGGATAGGAGTAGCTTCAGGAATTCTAGCTACCTAAGCATAGATAAAAGGGGTTTAGTGGAAAATAAATCAAAATCTCTACAAACGAGACTGGGCCATTTAAACTTGATAGATTTGAAAACTATTTTTCATAACATATTATGCATTGTGTCAAGTACTTGGGGAAAACAAATTGGAAAGAATCCCCATGCATTTTATGTATATGGCTTTTGGCATTCAAAATGTAATGGTTAATGATGAATATGACTATGCAACCTATGTTTTCAATTCCATAAACAAGAAGCTAATTGAGCTCAAGAAAAGCCATAAAATGGTGAAGTTTTGGTGGTATTATTTCTTATGCCACATGTTCTAATTCAAAGGGAGAGAAATCATATGCTTAGGGAGAGTGGTATTTTTCTAATCCATGAATGGGATATTTCCTTTGCAATTGCATTTGATACAATAAGAAGGAAAGATCATGAGATTTTTACCTTTCAAGATGAAGTTGTTGCAGTATTATCTCATTTACGGTTCAACCCTGGATGGGAAACCCTTGCAATTTGGGCCTTAGTTCCAAACACTAATAAACCAATTATTTCTAAAATTTGAGGGGAGTTATAATAATAAAAAGAGTCTCAAACACATTAGTAGAGGAAGAAACAACATTAACAGTTGACACTACCAAATTCGCTAGGGCTGTTGCAGAATCCCTTCAAGAAAAATATGAAAAATTGTTGCAAGAACATGTTGCCTTAACACATGAGTATAACAGATTGAAGGTATTGGAAATACAAGTGCAAAAAAAACAACAATAGGCAATAGGAACACCTCCCCCTTCAACAAAATTAATAGTGAGGTCTGGTAGAATGGTTGCTAGTTCTTCTTTTGCTTCACCAAAATTAGATGAGGAAAGGGAGAAAGAGGAACTCAAAGAGAAAATCAGTACTTTTGAGGAAATTGTAATTAATTTTAAGGAGCACCAACATGAGAATAATTTAAAATTTGTTTCAAATGCATTGGGGCATTTAATGAATAAAGTACTAAAGAAAGTGGAGAGTGTCCACGAGGACTAGTCACAATTGATGATGGTAGTTAAGAGAATTCTTGAAGATAAAGAAAAGGACACCCCTATTGAAAAAATGGATCCCAAGGACCAATTCCCTCCAAGGAATGTATAAAGTATTAGCCAATGATCCAAATGCTCCAAAAGGTATTATACCTACATTTAAGATGGCTAAAGCAATAGGGAGTTACAAGGATTCATGGATCATCTTGAAGAAAATGGTAAAGGAAAAAATTGAGGAGTAAATGACAATAGTGACATCAAAATAATGCTTGAGATTAAAAAGGAAAATGGAGAGGTTAAGGCCTAAATTCTATGGTAATCCTAATTTGAGGCTATTACTCTAGTACTTTCCTTCTGGTGCAAGGGCACCTACGACCATGCCTCAAAATTTGTTGTGGTAGGTTGATCTTGGGAAGGTCATGAGTAATTTCAAGTGTTTTGAGTCCTTTTTATTCTAAATAAGGTCTAAAATACCATTATTTATGTATTTTGTTGGTGGTTTAGTAGTCTAGGTTCAAAAGTTGCCAAAAAAAATACAATGTTGTCAATCTTGAAAGTTTGTTAAAGATGCAAATTAAAGGATTAGTTAGCATTTGAGGATAGTTGAGGAAGTTGGGAATTGGTTTTTGATTCCAAAATGTATTTAAGGCCTAAAAAAGGCTCGAATGAAGGTTGATAGGAGTTGTATTGAAGATTGAATAAAGAAAACAATGTTTTGTTATGTTATTTCTTTATATTTCCCTATTTTCCTAAAATTTATTACCTTTGTATGGACCCGTACAGCTGTTGGATGCTCTAATTTCTTGTGGATTGTGTACACATCTCTAATACCTTTCTTTTGCATCTATTTGGAGGTCTTAATCTATTTTGAGTGAAGGGTATTTCCCATTTTTTTGGGACTATCTGTGATAGGGCAGCAAGGGCTATATCTGAGTTTGTAATCATGTTTTGATTCCTTCCACCTATTGTTTATGCTATTTCTTGGTGGGAAGGCATAGAACCATGTTAGTATAGGGGTTTACATGCTTTGGTAGGGGAATAAAAGCAATCTTTGTGCAATGAAAGGAAGCCCCAGGGCTAGAAGAGTCTATTTCTTGTGAAAGATGGAGGTTCAAAACATGGTCTGGTAGTAATGTTGATGGGACAGAGTTTGTGAATGCATGGATTTTCTGTACAAGAATAATGTTACCTATTTTTCACTTTACGCTCAATAGGTAGAGCTGAATGAAGTTCAGCTATTATAGGTACAGGAAATTTTCAAATTTTGCTGATAAAGTGTTCATTGATCATCATTGATATCATCTTACAAATGTGACATAAGCTTATTGTGCAAATGTTTAAAACAGAAAATTAAGAGAAATTTGCATAATGATATTTTTATTCATTTTGTGAAATGTTGAATCTCGCACAAGCTGCGAGAGTAACTGAGTTTGTTTCTGACAATCAAGAGATGAATACTAAATCTAAATGGACAAGCTACACTGCTGAAAATAACATAAGCGTAAAAAAGAGAAGCAATTCATCATTTCCTGTAATGATGAATCACTTCGTTGGTGCTTCTAGTCGTCGTGCCTCCAAGCAGTTGTAGCCTCGCTTCATCGCTCCATGTACCTGCAAAATCGTTAAGGAAATGGTATTAGAGTTATCCTCTAAGCAATGGTGAATTACTTTCTGCCTTACGCCTATGCTACAGACAGAAATGTAATTTGCGTTAAACCAAGCATTCATCAGATAATTGAAAAAAATCAAGCAGAAAGACATAATTCAATGGAAGCTTTCAGCTTCTTATATTTTGCTGACATGTTTGTTTCAATGTGCAGGAACAGGTTTATCATATTCGAGTTCATTTCATCAGATATGTGGAGTAAAACGGGCTCCCACAAGGGTTGAGCCTGGCATATCAGGTTTTCAATTATAGAGCAAGAAAGGATTACTGAATATCAAATGATAAAAACAGTCTAAATCAGCATGATGGAACTGATTGAGCAATTATCTTTTGCTCACAAATCAAAGGAACAGTAAAGTAGCATGGCAGATAAACAAAGCATTCAGCATTTTGTTTTGTTTCTTACACCATCAAGTGCATGCATAGTTTACAAAAGATTCAAGATAATAGTTTAACTTCAGCATTATAATAATTTCAGCATTATGAGAAGGATTGTTGTTCTAGAAAATGCATGATACCTTGAACTTTTGTTTGAGTCAAAGATGAGAAACAACAGAAAAGTACAACACTTATTAATTTGCTGAGTGTGATGGTGAAAACACATTTGATGGTACACACAGTAAGAGAAAAGCATCATAATTTATCACAGTGCGTAGTATAGATTGCTAGAAAATATGTGATAATGATTACAAATACAGTAACTTTGAAGGACAGTGAGAAGTTTGAACTGGTAGAGCAGCAACGAAGTATGCAAAATGAGAGGATATTAGAACTAGTTTTCATCATGAGTCATCGTTGTATTTGAATTTCTATGTGTTCAATAAGAATCAAATATGAAACAACAAAAAGAGATTGCATTTTCTCTTTAATCAAATATGAAACAGCAAAAAAGAGATTGCATTTTCTTTTTTGAAACAGCAAAAAGAGATTGCATTTTCTCTTTAATCAAATATGAACAGCAAAAAGAGATTGCATTTTCTCTTTAATCAAATATTGAACAGCAAAAAGAGATTGCATTTTCTTTTTAATCAAATATGAAACAGCAAAAAGAGATTGCATTTTCTCTTTAATCAAATATGAAACAGCAAAAAGAGATTGCATTTTCTCTTTAACAAATATGGAACAGCAAAAAGAGATTGCATGAAGTATGTTTTACAAGGAAAGAAAAGTTAAATCTTTTTCATCTACAATCAGTATCAAGGAAACAATGTACAAAAATTTTCTTTATTGTTGTCTTGAGGCTCATCAAAAGGAATTGTTCAGGCATGCCTTGCCATACAAACATAACTACAGCCATGAAGGTTTTTGTTTTTTTTTTTAAAACAGGAAATATGATGAGTCAAAAATACCCAGATCTAATATCATTCATGACGGCCTGGAGGAGTTTTTTTTGCATATACCCAGATGAGATTTCGAACTGGGAAATACATTTTCTTTGCTATCATAAATTTTTGAAGCTTCATATCAAGAGAAAACGTGGCTGTATGTCTACAGAAAATCAGATTCAAAGAAAGAAAGTGCCCAGCTTCAGATTTTAAGCAAAAATGTGACTGTTTTTCACATAAAATCAAAGCATTTTTCTGTTATGAGTTCACAAGTGCTATATTCTTTGAAAAAATTGAAAGAAGGCATCATGGCGCAGCTTAAAGAGTGAAGTTTTTGCAGAAAAATGAAGGAAATAGACCAGATTCATTTTTAAAGCAAGTTTGTTTTTTATTTCTGAAAAATACTTCAAAGAACTTGCATGGCAGCTTCAAAAAAATACAGATTCATTGCCCAGATTCGCACAAAAGAAGGAAAAACAGACTTTTATCTAAAAATACCTCTTGAAATCTTCACATTTTCGAATTTGAAAGGTCTCTACAGCAGTTCGTGGCTTTAAGATTTCATGGCAGCCAAAAAAACGTGATTTCATGCCCAGATTTGAAGCAAAGCTCATAGAAACGAAAATGCATCACTTAGAACAGAAAATTGCGCTCAAATGCTCAACGTTTTTTGATAAAAAAATGTCTCATGTTCCAGATTCGGCCCCAAAAGGCAGATTCGAATTTCTTCATGGCAGGAAATACCAAAAGCAAAGCAATTCGCGGCTAGGGTTTGAGTCATGGCGGCGCAACATGGTCTCTCTTCCAAAATGCAAAATGTGAAAAGTGGAAATGATTAGGGTTTGAATTTGGCTCGCCCTAAATCTGACTAATGATGGTTTTTCTTTTATTTTATTTAGACTTCGTTTCAAGTAAAATTCTTACATGATTTCGCCCTTGGTGTTGACTTAAAGTCAAAAATCTAATTATGTAAAAGGGGCCGTGACTTTTTAAGTCTTTTGATTTTGCATATTTAGGGTTTAACTCTATGGATTTAGGTAGTGCCAATTCTTGGCTAAATTTTAAAGATAATGTATTATTCTTTAATATTTAGTATACAATAAAGGTAAGTTAAATGAGTGTTAAGTATTAAAATAATCAAGTGGTTATTTTTAATATTTAATTAAAAGAATGCCTTTTCAAATAAATCCATGTAAAAGATGTAAGTGAGGGCCAACTGGAGATTGTTATCAATTTGAAGACTGAGTTCATGCATATTTTTCTTCAAGTTTCACTCCAGTTTACGAGATATTATCGTCATATACGATACAGAGATAGAGTTCAAGTCATTATGGGCGGATTGGTAAAAACGAGGCAGTTTTGCATACTTTAAGCCACTTTTTCAGGGAGTTCCAGTTCAGTTGGAATAGTGCATGTATCAGTTATGACTTGCAGTGAGTTTGAGCTTGATTGGACTTATTTTTGCATGGTTTTGGGCCTCCTTTTCAGTGATATTTTCTTCTGCTCGGATTTGGCTTTGGAATTATCACCCTTTCTTGGGGTTGGACTTTTAGTTCATTCTGCATGCCTTTTGGAAAGGTTTTTGTATATATTGAAAAACTTAACTGTTTTTCATTTCTAGTTCTTGTTTTCTGCCTTTCCTTAGCAAAGAAGACTATCTTGTAACTCAACATTTATTTACAAATTAATACAGCAGTGTTTTTACAGGTTCACATCGTGTTATTGCAGAGAATTCCTTCAAGTTTCAGTATTTTAGAATTTGCCTTCAAGTTTCAAGCATCTTTGTCATGTGGGATTGATCGAAGTAATTATTGTGTTGCAGTTTTTGAAACCTTTAAATATTTCTGTCTCCTTAGTGAATTTTGTATGCATCCAGGTTTAAATCCACTGGTTAAAGATTGTGTTAATCGATAATCAAACAGTCTAGTTGTGGAAATCATATTTCCCTTTTGTGATTGTTTCTTTAATAGCCTTTGTTTAAAATATTCAAGTGTTTAAACTTCCAGATCTAGTTGTGCGAATGAAAATAGTGAGTAATTGTTCTGTGAGTTAAAGTCTGCAAGTTGAATTCTTCGGTGCATCACCATAAATTAAAAGTTTCATAGTTTAGAATTCAGACTTAGTCTTTCTACCTCTTTCCTAGCCAAGTCAATTAGATTTTTGGGGATTTTTATCAGGGAACCAACCCTCTTTGGAGATTGATTCTCAGTTTTAGGCAACCCACAGGCCTGAGAATCATTCCATGTTTCAATAGATTTCTGAATTTAACTATTCAAGTGTTCGGGTGCAATCTGAATTGACAACAAATAAATAAACTTTTTTGAAGCATTGTTTTGGTCTTGTGAACCTTGGAATGGTGTTTCCTTGAAAACCCTAAGTGTTTACATGGTAAATGAAGGTTTAGTGGATCAGTCATATAGAAACCCTGTAGCAGCAAAAAAATTGAAGAATTTGAGGTTTTGACACATCATTTTTGCATGTTTGAAGTATTCTTGCAGAGGGGAGATGTTTAAAAGGCACTTTGTTTGTAAAAATAGGCTAATTGTGAAGCCTTTCCCGTGCTAGGGTAATTGAAAGTCAAGTTTGCTCTAAAAGAGTTGTGATTGAGACTGAAGTATGTTTTGTAGGACCCAAAGGGGTATCTGAAACTATTTCTAGTTTGGTGAGTCCTTTGGAGAATCTAGGTGAAAGTGGGCAAAAACGGGGTTCCCACTATTACAAGAAAACTTGTGCCAAATGGTGAAATTTGGAGATTTCATTGAAATTGTCTTGGAGATTGTATTCAACTGATTCAATTGTCATTATATGCATGTTGAGGGATTTTTTAAGGTCCTTGGTGAATATTTGTTGTTTTTTTGCAAGATTGAAGGGTTGAAACCCTTGAGGGTGAGTTGAAGCCTAATAAGTTGATTGTGTAGTAAAGAAGAGTTCTTTGATTTAGAATTGGCATTTACATTGTTGTGAGAGATCTCCACCTTGGCTTTGCATCACCTTCTTTATATGTGATGGAATAAGACTGATATAGATTTCCTAAAGAGAAACATGGACAATATATGTGACACTAATCAACTCATGGAGGAGTTTCAAAAGTAGGTTACGCCCATTCTATCTAAGTATAATAAGGATACAATAAACATGCACCTATTCCTTGCATTCCAATGGCCTTTAGAAATACAATATCAAGCCTTGGATGATAAATATAACAATTTTCTAGAGTTGCAATATTTTTTATGACTTGGCATTCAAAATATTCTTTCATTCTTTGTACAAGTGGAGATGGAATACTATTTTTGGCCTTTCTTCAATTTATTCGACATCAACACGCGTCTTCTTTAGCTTCAACAAGAATTTTATCTTCTAGTGGACCTACCTTTTGTCTTTTTCTGCATAATCAACACTTCTTGGGTTTGAGAGGATAAAGAGGGCGAAGAAAGAGAAAATCAAGTACATATACACCGCCTTCTTCTTCAAGCACTTTTTGAAGACAACAAGGATCTTCTATAAACTTCCCATGCAATGAATTTTATCCTTAGTGGAGAATATCTACTCCTTCACGAGGTAGTTTGTACTTACTTTTTTATGGGATAAAATCATCAAATGAATATGTGACACTTATAAAAAGGCTTGTTGCTTGTTTTCTCCCTTGTTTCTAGAAAAGGGAAATCATGGCCTTTTTTATAGATCTTGAAAATTTTGTAAGAAAATCAACCTTTTATATATTAGTCTCTATATGTACAAAATTAGGTCCTAGTAGGATAGGTTATAATGTGATTGATAATGTTGTATAACATTATGGATACTACTCTGTGCACACGCCTTGTGAATTCATTTTTTTTTAATTTGCTTGTGCTTTCGTGATGATCTAGAATGGTAGGGGCCCCAACAGGGCTCCCCCACCAAAATATTCTACTCCCTCTCTTAGAAGAGCTTCTTCTTCTTTGCCTATTGGGGGCCTTAAACGTACACCTAGTAAATCTCCTGCCTCAAACTCGTTGGAAAAGGATGTTTTTTCTGTTTTTGGAGGACCCAATCTCCTACATGGACAAAATCATGGGAGGAAACATGTTGACAAAGGATTCTTAGGGTCCTTTTTCTATTTTATGTACTATGGATTGTGATAAAGTTGATGTCCCAAATCAACTTTTGGATGAGGCTATTGAGGGCCTAAAGTTGTGCCTAGTGGGAAGATTCTTTGCAAGCTATCCAAATATTGACTAGGTATGAAAATGGGCTGACACTTGGAATCTTAAGGGTAGTGTTTCAGTAAGTGCTATGGTTAAATGATTATCCATTTTTATCTTTGTTGTTCTTGAAGACATGATTAAGTTTCTTATGGGAGGCCCTTGGCCTTTGATTGGGATTTTAAGAATATCTTGTCCCTTAGCAAGTGGAAACCCAGATTTGATGCCTCTACTAACCTTGGAAAGGTGGCTCCTAATTGTGTCCAACTCCTTGTTCTACCCTTGGAATTTTGGAACTAGACTCCTTCAATACCCTCTTGACTATTGACAAGGTAACCCAACTCAAAACACAACTGGTTTTTTCCAGAATTTGTGTGAATGTTGTTGTTAACACAATCCTCCCAACCTCTATAAACCTGAAGTCAAAATTTGGTAAATATGTTGAACTATTGGAATATGAAAAAACTAAAGTCTATTGTCAGATTTACAATAAATTTGGTCACTTACAGTCCATGTTTGTAATAATAAAATTGAGGAACCAAAGAAAGACCATTCAGAGGTGTAGGTAAATTCCCCTCCTAAAAAATACTAAACCCAAGGATTTGATGGACCCAGTTACTCCTTCATTCCCCTATTTGGAATCGCCTATTCCTTGTAAGGCTATGGAGCCTCCTTAGTGTCTCTTGGTTGAAAAATTTACTGAGGCTTCGATGAAGTCAACAGTGTTTTTTACTTCACCCATAAGGTCTGAAGCTGCTAACTCACATCCAAAAGCAAAAGAGGGACCTCTATCCCCCAATTTAGAGTTTTGTCATGAGACTCTTCCCCAACCTAATTCTAACATGAGTGGTCAAAAATTTAATAGAGAGCAATAAGATAAACTAGTCACAAGAGGGAGAAGGAGAAGCATCGATATCCTAGAAAGAAAATATGGAAGCCCTTGAGGAAGGAGAGATACAAAATCATCAAGAATGGGATTTGACCTCTTTCTTGGAACCCTCTTTGGAGGAACAACTTCTGGAAGGGGTCCAAAGTTTAGTTATTAACCTAGAAATAGAAAAAAGTCTCAAAAATGGTAAGGACCAGCATAATATTTCTCCTCCCCACTCACAAAATTTAAGGGATGAAGATGGATACCAAGTCAATACTAAATCAGGAAAGAAGAAGAATCCAGATGTTGGAGGAAGAAATAAAGTTGGAAGGCCACCTCTAAAAGAATCAAGGAATAAAGATACACCCAAGGATGTTGCTTCAAGAAAACAGAAAACCCTTGACTCTCTTTTAGGAAATAAATTAAGAAAGAAGTAAATGGGGGGTCCTCCCCCTTGTCACTGAAGTATCAAGGTGATACTGATTTTCCCTTTTTCACAATGAGGTTGATCTCCTCGAACATTAAGGATCTAAACAACCCCTTCAAACAACATTTTTTAAAAACTTGTATGGTGGATTTGAAACTGGATATCCTTTTAATTCAGGAAACTAAAATGAAAAGGGACACTTTTGAAAAAGTGATTAAATTTTTTTGGCCTAATGCTAACTTTGTGGTTAGTGATGTTGAAGGTGCTTTGGGTGGAATTGCTACATGTTGGAATCCTACTAGATTGTCTGGCTTCATAGGATTTAGTAGTAAAAAATGTCTAATGGTATCTCTAGAAGACACTACTACCACTATTAAATAGAACCTAATAAACATTTATGGTCCCAATTTGTGTCTTGACAAACTAAATCCATGGAATCTATGTTGCAAGTATGAAGGTGTTATCATTGATGTCAACAAGCCTGTGTTGTCATTAATGATAGTAGTGTGATGGTTGAGAAGGTATTGTTGATTAGATTAGTTTCATTATGTTTTCATCAGTTAAATTTCTAATGTTAACCTCTATTGTTGCTTTGATAAGCTTTTATTTATGGTTCAGATGTCAAGGATATTGAGAAAATTGATAAAATAAAGAAATAGGGTGTTGCAGAGGTGTTCTAGCTTGAAGAGGTGTTCTAGTTTTGCTTCACATTTCTTCTGGGTTGAAGATCTACTTTTGTAGTTTGGATATGTTGGTTAGAGATGTTCAAAGTTTATATTTCCAAAATTTTGGCTTTTGAATCGATGATTAGAGGAAGTTATGTTCACCAATGTTTGAGCTATTTTTTGTAGTATTGTGTACAAAGGTGTTTGGGAGAAATGTATTTGCTCCACATTTCTCCGCAGTTGTTTCTTAGGACTTGTGGTTATGAAGGAGTGTCGATTGTGTTTTTCTCTTTCCTATGTCAAGAGGATTTGTGGTTTGGTGTATTAGAAGAAGGTCTTCTGAGTTACAAAGTATTGCAGTATCTGGAAGTGTTGTCTAGATAAAAAAAATGTTTATAATCTTCATGTAAGACTTGTTGTAAAGGAGTTTGTTGGTTTCCAAGATGTTCTTGGATCATGTTTAGGTGAAGTTTCTTTTTTGAAAGTTTCTTATTGATCAAAGGAAGCATGCAATTCAATGTTTAATGTTTTTTCGTGGGTAACAGATGACTTGGTGTTTACACTACATTCGAAGATGTTCAAGTGTTAATGAAGGCGTAGCATGGCATGTGAGAGTTAATTTGGGTCCTAAATAAGTTTTTTTTTGGTCCACTTTTGTTCCTCACCACAGGAATGTTTAGTGCCAACCTAATTTGAAATTGTAAATTGTGAACCATGTATAACTGACCTTGGAGAAGGTTTTCAAGGTTGAAGACAATATAAGTATGAGTTGAGATGTTGAAGGTTGATAAGATAGAAAGGATAGATGCATGTGATGCAAGTGATGTAAATTGTTGAAAAGTAGAGTGTGTGTTTGAGTAGAGCAGTGCAAACTTCAAAGTGTTGGAATTTTGAATGCAATGAGTTGAAGGTGTCTGCAATCATTCAAAAAAGACTACAAAGGTGTTGGAGCTATTGTGGTGGATTCTCTGTTGCATTGAGAAGTTTTTCTTTGCGTAACATTTCTTTTTTCTCTTTTTTTATTTCTGTGGTTGTGAGCCCTAGCTGTGAGCCTTTGTGGAAAGTGTGTCCTATTCTGGTAGTGAGCCTTTGTACTGGTTTTACAATTACTTATATTGTGAGCTAATCCTCGCTATGGTTTTTTCTCTCATTAGGTTTTCTATGTAAATCTAGTGTTCCCTTGTGTATGGTGTTGGTTGTTTCAGTTTCTATTATTTTCTTTTCATTATTAAATATTATAACCAATTAAGGGTTTAATGAATTCATGTGGATGTGATTACTATTAAGGGTTTTGATGTTTTAATTTGGTATAATTGATTCACCCCCCTCTTATTTTTCTTATTTGTTTAACAATTGGTATCAAAGAAACGTTCCATGGAGAAAAGCTTAACTGCTTGAGGTAGATCTAGGATGGTGAACACGATAGAGACTCCTAAGTTTAATGGAATAGATTATGTATTCTAGAAGACAAAGATGGAAGGATATCTAGCATCCTTCAGATATCAGATTGAAAATTCAATAAAGACTCAATATACTGCACCTACAAATGGTCCAAGCACAAGTGATGAGATCAAGGCACATGAAATAAATGGTAAAGAAGGATTTATTCTTATGAACAGTCTTTCAAATTCTAAATTAGTACAATTGATGAATCTTAAGACTACTAAATAAGCTTGGGATAAGCTAGAAAACATTTATGAAGGAGATGATAAGGTTAAACAAGAAAAGTTACATAATCTAAAAGCACAATTTGAGACACTGGAAATGTCTGAAGATGAAAGAATTACAAGTTATATGCAAAGGGTTGATGAGCTGGTAAGTGTGATGAGAGGTCTTGATGCGCAAGTCAAAGAAACTAGAGTGGTAAAGAACTCAAATCTCTTCTTGATTATTATAGTGAAAAGGTATCTGCTATTGAGGAAGTTGCAAATTTTAATACTTACTCTAGAGATCAGTTATTGGGTACACTAACTTCATTTGAAATAAGAAAACATGGTTGAAAAAAAGGTACAAAAGTGGAGACTACTTTCAAACCTAGAAAATTAGAAAAGGTTGAAGATTCTGATGGACAAGATCTTGATGATGTGGAAGCTTTGTAAGAAGGATGAAAAAGGGATCCAATAAGTACAAAGGTAAACTACCTTTCAAATGTTTTAGTTATGGAAATATAGGTCACTATGCTTCAAGATGTCCAAATAGAGTTGTGAACAACAAAAGTAAGGAGAAAAAGGAAAGATGATTAAGAGAAGTTACTATGTCAGAGAAGATGTTGATATTTCTAATGATAAATTTGATTATGGATTTGATGATGAATGCTTGTTCTTGGCTATAAAAGATGAATCTATTTCTGCTAACTCTAAAAGTTATGTGAAGGAAAGTGTTTCGAAAAAGAAGGGTAAGATTGAAGGTACTTTGGTATCTGCTTTTCATGCTAGATGTTATAAGAACTATTGGGTTGTTGATAGTGGCTTCTCTAATCACATGACCAGAGACAAAACAATTTTGTTAAACTTGAAAAGTATGATGGAGGACTAGTTAAATTTGGAGATGATTTAGGAGCTAAGATTTGTGAAATAGGTTCAATTAGTTTTGATGACAAGCATAATATTAAAAAAAAATATTATGTTAAAGGCTTAAGGCATAATATTTTGAGTGTTGGATAAATGTGTAGAAAAGGGTACAATCTTGTCTTTCATGATGATGCTTATGAGATTAGAAAAGGGTCTGGAACTATGATTGTTGCTGGAAAGAGGATAGATGGAAATATCTATTAGCTCAAGGGTGTGACATGAATTTTGACAATATGGTGAGAATCAGTTCAGTTAATGTAGTAAGAGACCTACCAAGAATCATAAAGCCTATCAATGTTGTTTGCAAAGATTGTTAATTCAGAAAACAAACAAGTAGTTTCAAAGGAAAAGAGCAATCTGCTATCAGACTACTAGAACTAATACATACATATATTTTATGTCCTACAAGGGTGAGAAGTCTTCAAGGTGATAGGTATTTCATACTTTTGATTGATGATTATTCTAGAATGACATCGGTTACTTTTCTTAGAGAAAAATCTGAAGCTCTAGATAAATTTAAAGCATTTAAAGCTATGGTTGAAAAGGAGATGGATTTGAAGATAAAATGTTTGAGGTCTAATAGAGGTGGAGAATTCACCTCCAATGAGTTTAACATGTTTTTTGAAGATCATTTAATAAATAGGCACTTGTTTTCCCCTAGAACTCCTCAATAGAATGGATTTGTTGAAAGGAAAAACAAGAATGGTTCAATAAGCTACAAGGACTATGATGAAAGAATCTAATCTACCAAAATTCTACTAGAGAGAAGAAATTCACACTACTATTTACATACTTAATAGGGTTCAAGAAAAGGCTAACAATACAAAGACTCCCTATGAGTTGTGGTATGGAAGGATTCCTACTATCAAGTACTTTAGAGTATTTGGAGACAAATGCCATATCAGAAGAGATGAAGAAAACTTGGGAAAAATTGATGCAAGGTCAGATGAAGGTATCTTCTTTGGGTATTCTACCAAAACCAAAGCTTACAAATGTTACAAAAAAATGCTAAGAAAGATTGTTGAGCGTGCAAATGCCAAGGTTGATGAAGATTTGCATAATTCAATTTTTATAGATGGATATGTGTTAGATGAACCTACTTGCGGAGAAGAAGAAGAAGAAGAAAAAGATAAGGAAAAAGAAATGTAGGATGAAGAGGAAGAAGCTCCAGAAAATTCCCCTAAGACCCCCAAATATGTGCAAAGAAATCATTCCAAAGAACATATTATTAGAGACAAAAGAAAAGGTGTATTGACAAGAAGAAGAGCTATTGAAGCTGAGGTAAATCTATGTTTACTTTCCACAACTGAATCGAAACAGTGAGTGAGGCATGCAAAGATGAATGTTGGATGAAGGAAACAGAAGAAGAGCTACAAAAAATTGAGAAAAATCAGACTTGGGAGCTAGTTCCTAGACCTGAAAATAAAAATATAATTGGAACTAAGTGGGTATTTAGAAACAAGTTGAATGAGAATGGAGAAGTGGTAATAAATAAATCAAGACTTGTGTGTAATGGTTACTCACAAGTGGAAGGAATATAATTTGAAGAAACATTTTCCCCAATGGCTAGAATGGAAGCAATCAAAATGTTTTTGGAATTTTTAGCATACAAGGACTTCAAAGTTTATTAGATGGATATGAAGTCTGCTTTCTTGAATAGTGAGTTGGAAGAAGAAGTTTACTTGCAACAATCGGAAGGATTTCAGTTATCAGACCAATCAAACATGGTTTACAGATTGAAAAAGGCATTATATGGATTAAAGGTAGCTCCCAAACCTTGGTATTCAATATTGGACATACATTTGATATAGCAAGGATTCAATAAGGATACCATAGATAGTAATATTTACATTAAATTTGAGGAAGATAAAATATTTATAGTGGTTGTGTATGTGGGTGGCATTATCTTTGGAGGCAATCAAGGTATGTGTAAGAAATTTACAGAAGAGACGCAGAAAGAGATTGAGATGTCTATGTTTGGGGAGATGAATTTCTTCCTTGGGCTACAAATTAGTTAGATAGATAAAGGAATATTCATTTCACAGTCAAAGTATGTTAAAGAGATGTTGAAGAAGTTTGAAATGGATGAATCCAAACCGGTATGTACTCCTATGGTTATTGGTTCAGATTGAGCAAGGATGATGAATCACCTAAGGTCAATCAGAGCAAGTACAAATCTATGGTTGATGGACTACTATATCTAATTGCTATTAGACCAGATATCATGCATGCAATTTTTTTTGTGGATAGATTTAAAGAAGATCCTAAAGAGTCACATGTTGCTACAGTAAAGAGGATATTTAGATATTTAAAAGGCACTCTAGGCTATGGCTTATGGCAACCTAAAGATATTGATTTCACATTAAGTGTATACACAAATGTAGATTGGGTTGGATGTGTTGGTGATAGGAAAAGTACAAGTGGTGGTGCATTCTTTCTTGGATGTAGATTGGTGGCATGGATAAGCAAGAAACAAGATTCAGTTTCTTTATCTACTACAGAGGCTGAGTATATTGCAGCAGCATCTTGCTACGCACAAGTATTATGGATGAGATAGACACTGAAGGATATCAGAGTAATGTATAATGAGCCTATTTATATCTTTTGTGATAGTATAGGTGTAATTAACATTTCAAAGAATCTAGTGATGCATTTAAGGAAAAAGAATATATCAATTAGGTATCACTTTCTGAGAGAGAAAGTCCTCGAGAATGAGGTGAAGCTTGAATATGTACCTACAAAGGATCAGATTGCTGACATATTAACTAAGGCCCTTCCTAAGGATACTTTTGAGTATATTAGGGAGAAGTTAGGGGTTATTTCCCTTCCTTCCTTGAATTAAATGCATATGGAGATGCATCAGTCCAATGGATCTATGGATTTATTCTTTGTCTGGACTAATGTTGGTGGATACCTCTTAGGGGGATTAGGTAGTAACATTGTTGCAGTATGAAGTCATTGTTGATTAGTGTGTACTCCTGAGGGGGAGTATTCAAATCAGTTGCAAGTATGTTTCCCTTTAAATGTTTTAGTTGTGGTAATATTGGTCATTATGCTTCAAGATGTCTGAATAGCGTTGTACATAAGAAGAAAAAGGATTATAAAGATAATGATAGAAAGGATAATAAATACAAGAAGTTGTATTATGTTAAAGAAGAAGCTGATATTTTTGATGATGAATTTGAAAATGAGGGTGATGATAGTGAATGCTTGTTTTTAGCTTTGGAAAACAAATTTGTATCTACTAACCCTGGAAAATGTGCAAGAAAGAATTCTCTAGAAAATAGAAAGAATAAGATGGAAGGTACTTTGGTCACCACATTTCATGCAAGACAGGATGACGACTACTAGGTGATTGATAGTGGATGTTCTAATCACATGACCAGAGATAAGAGTAAGTTCACTAAACTTGAAAAGTATGATGGTTGTTTGGTCATGTTTGGTGATGATTCAAGAGCTAAGATTTTTGGGAAAGGTACAATTAGTTTTGATGGAGTACACAACACTGATGATGTATATTATGTAAAGGGTTTGAGGCATAACCTTTTGAGTGTTAGATAGATGTGTCGCAATGGTTTTAAACTTGTGTTTCAGAATAATACCTGTGAAATCAGAAAAGGATCTGAAGATATGGTTGCTGCTGGAAGGAGAACTCATGGATACATCTATCAAGTTAAGGGAGTTGATGGTCAATGCCTTGTATCTTAAGTCAGTGAAAGTTGGTTATGGCACCAAAGGATGGGACATGCAAACTTTGATAATCTAGTTAGAATTAGTTCAAGAGATGTTGTCCAAGGTCTACCTAGAATCATAAAGCCTGCTAATACCATTTGCAAAAGTTGTCAGTTAGGGAAACAAACAAGATGAAACTTTAAGGGAAAAGAGCATTCTACTAATGGAATGTTGGAGTTAGTTCATGCTAACCTCTATGGTCCGACTAGAATAGGAAGCCTAAATGGTGGCAAGTATTTCATGCTCCTTATTGATGATTATTCTTGAATGACATGGGTTGATTTTCTTAGAGAGAAGACTTAGGATCTTGATAGGTTTAAAGTGTTCAAAGAAAGAGTGGAAAATGAAGTGAATTTGAGAATCAAATGCTTGAGATTTGATAGAGGTGGAGAATTCACTTCTAGTGATTTTAATACATTTTGTGAACAACATGGCATAAAAAGATAGTTTTCTACTCTGAAAATCCCTCAGCAGAATGGGGTAGTTGAGAGGAAAAATTAGATAGTACAGGAAGCTACAAGAACCATGATGAAAGAATCAAATGTACCAGATGTGTACTGGAGAGAGGAAATACACACTACTGTTTATGTTCTTAATAGAGTTAAGATTAGAGGCAACAACACAAAGAATCCTTTTGAGTTATGGACTGGTAAGACTCCTACGGTAAAGTACTTCAAGGTATTTGGAAGCAGATATTACATTAAAAGGGATGATGAAAATCTTGGAAAGTTTGATGCTAGATGTGATGAAGTAACTTTTCGTGGGTTCTCTACTACCAGCAAAGCATATAGATGCTTCAACAAAAGATTGAGGAATATTGTTGAAAGTGCTAATGTGAAAGTTGATGAAGACTTGCACAAACCTATCGAGATAAGTGAAGTTGAACCTAATGATCCTACTTATGGACATGTACCTGAAGAGAAGAAGAAGAAGAAGGAAGAAGAAGAAGAAGAAGAACAGATTGAAGAAGAAAATGAACCGGAACCTACTGTTAAGACTCCTAAGTATGTGCAAAAGAATCATCTAGAGGAACAAATAATTGGAGATAAGAGTGAATTTGAGGTAAATTTGTGTTTACTCTCTAAAATTGAACATACGTCTATGAGTGAAGCATGTGAAGATGAGAGTTAGATGAAAGCTATGAAAGAAGAGTTGCAACAGATACAAAAGAATCAGACATGGGAATTAGTTCCTAGACCTATGAATAAGAATGTAATTGGTTCAAAATGGGTGTTCTGGAATAAGTTGAATGAAAATGGTGAAGTTATAAGGAATAAAGCAAGACTTGTATGCAAGGTATACTCACAAGTTGAAGGCATAGACTACGAAGACACATTTTCCCCTGTGGCTAGAATGGAAGCTATTAGAATGTTTTTGGCATTTTCTGCCCACAAGGATTTCAAAGTATATCAGATGGATGTCAAGTCAGCATTTATGAATGGTGAATTGGAGGAAGAAGTATACATGGAACAACCTAAAGGATTTCAGTTATCTGAAAAACTGGATATGGTTTGTAAGTTGAAGAATGCATTGTATGGACTAAAGCAAGCTCCTAGAGCTTGGTATGCAAGATTGGATAGATACCTGACAAAGCAAGGATTCAACAAAGGCTTTGCTGACAACAATATTTACTTCAAAGTGAAAGGTAACAAGATGTTGATAGTGGTAGTATATGTTGATGATATCATATTTGGTGGAAATGAAGGAATGTGTAAGAGAATTGCAAAAGAAATGCAAAAAGAATTTGAAATGTCCATGATTGGTGAGTTGGATTTCTTTCTTTGTCTTCAAGTGAATCAAACTGATAAGGGGATATTCATTTCACAATCTATGTAAAAGAGTTGTTGAAGAAGTTTTGAATGGATGACTCCAAACCAGTTAGTACTCCTATGGTAATCAGATGTAAGCTAAGTAAAGATGATGAATCTACTAAAACTGATCAAAGCAAATACAGATCTATGATTGGTGGACTGTTGTTTCTTACTGCTACCAAACCGGATATTATGCATGCAATATGTCTAGTTTCCATATTTCAAGTAGATCCTAAAGAGGAACATGTTATAGTTGTAAAGAGGATATTTACATGTCTTAAAGATACATTGGATTATGGCTTATGGTATCCTAAGGGTGTTGATTTCACCTTGAGTGCTTATACCAATGCAGATTGGGTTGGTTGTGTGGATAACTAGAAGAGTACCAGTGGAGGTTCTTTCTTTATTGGAGGAAGATTGGTTTCTTGGTTGAGTAAGAAGTAAGACTTGATTTATTTATCCACTGCAGAGGTAGAATATATTGCTGCAGCATCCTACTACACATAGGTTTTTTGGATGAAGCAAACTCTGAAAGACATTAGAGTAATATGTGATGAGCCTATTCCCATTTTTTGTGACAACACAAGTTCTATAAACATTTCAAACAATCCAGTTATGCGTTCAAGAAAAAAACACATATCTGTCAAATATCATTTCCTAAGAGAAAAAGTGATGGAGAATGAAGTCAAGTTGGAGTATGTGACAACAAAGGAACAAATTGTAGATATATTTACTAAGGCTCTTCCGA
This sequence comes from Sequoia sempervirens, assembly GCA_007258455.2. Classification (NCBI taxonomy): domain Eukaryota; kingdom Viridiplantae; phylum Streptophyta; class Pinopsida; order Cupressales; family Cupressaceae; genus Sequoia; species Sequoia sempervirens. Next base: position 2,134 of record VDFB02261083.1, on the reverse strand, counting down.
AGGATAATTTTGAGTATTTTAGGGAGAGGTTGGGGGTCCTTGGCCCTTCGAACTAGGTGCACATGAAGGTGCATCAATCCAATGAATTCACAAACTCTTTATTTATCTAGACTGATGAATGGGTCTACAACATAGGGGGAGTAGAAAAGGTTTTCATTGTTGCAGTATGAGTTAAATGGGTGCACTCCTAAGGGGGAGTGATCAAAGTTTTTGATCTTTTCCATTGATGTCAAAGGGGGATAGAAAGTCATCTAAAAAATAGTAGCAGAGGAAGAGAAGGTGTTCTCCCGGAATATTGTGTATGATGTTGTCTTTGATGGGTTTTCACATCATGTGTTGCCATCAATGACAAAGAGGGAGATTGTTGCAAGTATGAGCAAGTTTGGTGGTGTTGTCATTAATGTTGTCATTGATGTCAACACAATTCAGTATCTTGCAGATTATGCATGTATAGTTGAGATGATGTTGAGATGTTGTGAGTACATGGAGCTATCCTTATGATGTTGCAGATGTGTTGAATTGATGAGTTTCCAAGTGATTTTGAGAAAATTAATAAAGAGAGAAGTCAGAGCTATGAGTGTGTTCAAAATGTGCTCTGGTATGTGCTTCATGTTTCTCCTATGTTGATTATATGCTTGTACAAATCTAAAGGTTTGCTAATGGTGATCTAGTGGTGATATCTCCTGAGTTGTACCTTTTGATTTGATGGGATGTGAAAGTTACGTTCACTGGTGTGTGAACTGTTCTGGCAGAGTTGGTCTTCTATGGACTGGGAGAAATGTTTCTAGTCCATAGTCCTTCATTGTTTTGTTTCAGATCTTGCAAATCTAGAATGTTTCTTATAATGTTGTTCTCTTGGTTTTGGAAAAGATGTGTGTGGTTTGGTGACCCAGAAGTCAATTTTCAGAGTTGTATGTGTTTGCATAGTCCAAATGGACTAATGGAAGGAGTTCGGTGTTTGAAGATTGTTGCACTTGTTGCAGATGTATCTAAAGGAACCTGAGATGTGTTCTCATACATAATGAAATCCTTTTACATCGTCTACATGTTATCTTCTTGTTGGGAAGCGTGTACGTAAATGTTCATTTGTATTTTCATTAGGTTTGGCCAACCTAGTGTTTACACTTCATTTGAAGAATTAAATTTAATTAAGGAAGCATGTGGTTGATCCAAGACATTATTTTTGGTCTTGGTTAAGTATTTTTATTGATCCACTCTCATTCTTTTCCACTGCGAGAATGTTGAGTTTCTAACCTAATTTGAATTTATGAAATGAAGCTTATGTGGCCAACCTTGGAGAAAGTTTCTAAGGTTGAAGATGGTATAAATGCTAGTCAAATTGCAACAAATTGAATGGGGATGCAAAGTGATGAAGTGACCCAAAAATTAAAAGAATAGACATGTGTGAAAGTGAGTTGAGGTAGTAGTACTTCATTTTGTTAGATTCTTGAAGGCAATGAGCTAAAGGTTTCTACAATCTTTTGATCAAGGCTGTGGATGTGTGTTAATTGTTGTGGTGGATCTTTTGTTCTCTTTTGTATGAATAGGAAGTGAGCCTCCCTATTGGACAGTGATTCCTTTCTATAGGCAGTGAGCCTTTGTATTTGGATAGTGAGTCCTCTTTTGGGTAGTGAGCCCTTGGCAATGAGCTTCTGTATTTAGTTTTTTTTCTCTTTATATGGTGAGTTAATCCTCACTGTGGTTTTTCCCTTATTGGGTTTTCCACATAAAAATCTGGTGTTCATTGTGTTGATTTTACTTTTTGTTATTTTTTTTTCATGTTCATACTTAATAGCAGAATAGTGTGGTTGTGGAATTGATAAGTGTTGAAGTTTTAAGAATGAATTTTATGACAACTGATTCAGCCCCCCCTCTCAGTTTTCTAGCACCTTTTAACACTATATACTTGAGCAATGTGTGTTGGGTGTACAATGGAACTTTAAGTGCAATAGTCCACTTCCTAAATTCATGAGTATAGTCTTGGACAGATTGACCCTTACCCTGCCTAAATTTTTTCCAGTTCATAGTTAACTATTGCATGGCTTATGGGATAAAATTGTTTTTTTAGGGAAACTTTAAACTCCATCCAAGATAAATTGACACTACCATGTGAGCAATTTCTACTTGAGTTTTA